>VWPU01001268.1:121458-143933 GCA_013398955.1 Callaeas wilsoni | reverse complement strand
CGGGCGGGCGGGCGGGCGGCGGGTCCCGCAGCCCCTCTGGGCCGCGCCTCCTCTCCGGCCCGCCTTCCCGGGGGATGAAACTCGGCAGCGGCTTCCTCGGCGGCGGCGGCGGCAAGAGGGCGGCGGCCATGGAGCCAACGTTCCCCCCCGGCATGGTGATGTTCAACCACCGCCTGCCCCCGGTCACCAGCTTCGCCCGGGCGGCCGCGCCCCCCGCGGCGGCCCAGCACCCCCCGCAGTGCGTGTTACCTCCGGCCGCCGCCGCCGCTTCCTCCACGGCGGCGGGCGAGCCCCCGGCGCCTCCGCCCCCGCAGGACGTGACTTTCAAGAAGGAGCCGGCGGGGGCTTTCCCCTCCGCGCCCTCCTCGCAGAGGAGCCCCTGGGGCTTTCTGCAGTCCCTGGTGAGCATCAAGCAAGAGAAGCCCAGCGAGCAGGAGGAGGAGGAGCAGCAGCAGCCGCAGCACCATCACCACTACGGGGGGCTTTTCGGGGGAGCGGCGGAGGAGAGGCCCCCCGGCCTGGGCAGCGGCGAAGGAGCCGGCCAGAGCGTGATCCAGGACCTCAGCCTTCTTCACCACCTGCACCAGCATCCCCACCGAGACCTGCTGCTGACCGGCAGAGGCGAGGGCGCTCCAGGGAGCGCGGGTGAGCCAAAGCACGACGCCCAGGTCAAGAAGGCAAAGAGGCCAAAGCCAGAAACTCAGGGAATCAAAGCCAAGCGGAAGCCAAGCGCTTCATCCAAACCCCCCCTGGTGGGAGATGGGGAAGGTGCCGTGGCGTCCCCCAGCCAGAAACCTCACGTCTGTGAACACTGCAGTGCTGCCTTCAGGAGCTCCTATCACTTGCGCAGGCACGTGCTCATCCACACCGGGGAGAGGCCTTTCCAGTGCAGCCAGTGCAGCATGGGCTTCATCCAGAAGTACTTGCTGCAGAGACATGAGAAGATCCACAGTAGGGAGAAGCCTTTTGGGTGTGACCAGTGTAGTATGAAGTTCATCCAGAAGTACCACATGGAAAGACACAAGAGGACGCATAGTGGAGAAAAGCCATACAAATGCGACACTTGTCAGCAGTATTTTTCAAGGACTGATAGACTGTTAAAGCACAGAAGAACATGTGGTGAAGCCATAGGTAAAGCAGGGGCTGGAATGGAGCCCGGATCATCAAATAGCATGGGTAGCTTGGCTGCATTGTCTCAGGGAAATACAAGTTCCTCAAGGAGAAAAAGTAAAACAAAAAATACATCCACTGAAAACAAAGGAAACAAGTGTAGCAGCAAAATAGCTGAATCTCAAGTTACAAGTAATGTAGCCATGCCGAGTTATGCAGTTGATATTCCTATTGTGTCTTCCAGTGGTGGTCTAGTTGGCACAGGTGTAGAAGAACTTCAGAAGAAGGTGCCAAAATTGGTCTTGAAAAAAGCAAGCAGAAAACAGGCAGACAAAAATTACCTTAATTTTGTATCACCACTGCCAGATATTCTGGGGCAAAAACCACTGTCTGGGAAACAGAGTGGCTCTCTAGGCCTCGTAGCCAATACCGGTGTAGAAACTATTGGCCTTCTCCAAAGTACAGGTGGTAAACCGGGTCAAATAAGTAGCAATTATGATGATGCCATGCAGTTTTCAAAGAAAAGAAGATACTTACAAACTGCAAGCAGTAACAGTGCCTTTTCACTTAATGTCGGACACATGACTTCCCAGCAGTCCGTCATCCAGTCTCCAGGTGTTAGCGTTATGGATAACGAAGCTCCTTTATCTCTTATTGATTCAGCATCTTTAAATAGTGAAATAAAGTCTTGCCATGACAAGTCTGGTATTCCTGATGAAGTCTTACAGAGCCTTTTGGACCAGTACTCACACAAATCGGAAGGCCAGAAAGAAGATCCTTTCAGTATAACCGAACAGCGTGTGGACTTGCACACCTCAGGAGAACATTCAGACATGGTTCAGGAAGAAAACTTGAGCCCTAACTCTCAAACAGTTTCAAATGATAAGGCAAGCATGTTGCAAGAATACTCAAAATACCTCCAACAAGCCTTCGAAAGAACAACCAACAGCACTGGTTTTGCTTTTGGACCCAGTTTCCAGTTTGTTAGCTTGTCTTCAACTCTCCATAACCACACTCTGTTTCCAGACAAACAGATATACACTACATCTCCACTTGAGTGTGGCTTCAGCCAATCCGTTACCTCAGTATTGCCAACTGCGTTGCCAAAACCTCCATTTGGGATGCTGCTTGGCTCTCAGCCAGGCTTTTATTTGTCTGCTTTGGAGGCTTCGCATCAACAGTTGACTCCTTCTCAAGAGCTGGATGATCTCATCGATCCGCAGAAAAACTTAGAGACTTCATCGAACTACCAGTCAGCATCTCAGAAACTGACTGGCCAGAAGGAACAGAAAAACTTAGAATCCTCAACGAGCTTTCAGATCCCATCTCAGGAGTTAACCAGCCAGATAGATCCTCAGAAGGACATAGAGCCTAGAGCAACCTACCAGATCGAGAACTTTGCACAAGCGTTTGGTTCTCAGTTCAAGTCGGGCAGCAGGGTGCCAATGACTTTTATCACTAACTCTAATGGAGAAGTGGACCATAGAGTAAGGACTTCAGTGTCAGATTTCTCAGGGTATACAAATATGATGTCTGATGTAAGTGAGCCATGTAGTACACGAGTAAAAACCCCAACCAGCCAGAGTTACAGGTAAGGTCCTGACTGTGACCAGGCTGTGGGGTCTTCTTAATGTAACTTGTTTTACTTTGACAACACTGCCATTGGAATGTTTCTACACGGTCCTATTAAGAATAATGTAACATGCCCTTTCAATGCAACTTTTCATATTTAGTTTATTTTGTTAGTGTGATTTTTTTAGCTCTGTTTATTACGGTTTTTAATCAAAAATCAATAGTTTTAAAATAGTGTTTTTGTTCAAGTGACAATGTTTAGCAATCAAATTTACATTACGTAGATTGTCAGGGAATAGCCCAAGAATTTAAAATGCAAAAAAATTAACTTTTCTCCTAGGACTAAAGTTTATTCTAATTGCTTTACTCTCAGGAAAGTGTAATGAAGCATGGGAATTCTATGCACCGCTAGTGTATTGGAACTTCCAATTTACAGATGGTGACAAATATATCTCAGCTTTTTGAGGAAGGGATCTTTGACATTTCAAATTGCTGTCTCTTACGTCGGCTGATCTGAAAGAATTTTGCTACCTAAATCGTGTTGTTTTTAAAGTACTCCTGTTCTTCCAGGTGATGCTCATTCCAGGCAGGTGGAGCAAATATTCTCGGGTCTGTACGATGAGCCCAGCACGGTAGCTTTAATCTGAACAGTAATGTCCCCAGAACGTCTGTGTAAGACTGTAATTCCGTAAAGAGATTCTGTTGACACAAACCGTGAGAACAAAATGTGTGCAGCTGGTTCATGTCATTAGAACCCCAACTTGAAACTACAGTCCTAATCCAGATAGGGTTTTGGGATATGTTATTTCTTACACACGGTTCAGAAAAGTCCATCTCCTGCTCTTCCCCTTTTCACATACTTTTAGCGTAAAGGGTTCCCTCTGATTGTGTTCCTGGTTCCTCTGGACTTGATCTTGGTTGTCTCCCTGGCCTCCCTCTCCACCTCCCCTTCCCTGTCCCCTTTTCTTTCCCTTTTCCTCTACTCACTCTGTCACCCCAGCTTAATAGCTAGCATTTAAAAAGATTTACATTCCAGAACGTGCATATCTTATGATGTGCTTTCTGATGTCTTGCGACATCAGATGATGAACGATGAACACCCACCTGTTTTAGAACTATGTCGAGGTTTCCATGTACAATAAGAAATAATCTACTCCCAATTGTACATAGTAAGGCCCCTGTCCTGCATCAGGATCAGCTACCACGGACCCCTGTGCCCAGCAGTGTCCCAGTGGTGTCACTGGAGCTCTTTACGGAGAGAGGGGCTTGCAGCAGTTCATCATGGCAGGCTTTTAGGGCCTAAGGCTGCAATTCCATCAAAGGATTCTGGTGATGGCATCAACTGCAAAAGTAGAACTTGAGTGGCTTGTTAATATCAACAGAACTTTTCTTTGGAATTATTGCCTTACTTTATGTATATTTTGTGGTACATTATTTATTATATGTGAATCCTGATTAATGCCTGTGGAGCCATGGAAACCTGCTAGAAATACTGGTGGCCATTCAAAGCTGCTGAAACGCAGTGGCACTGCTCTAAACCACTTTTTGCAAACGAATTTTTTTGATTAGTTTTTTAATGTAATTTTGGTGATGTTTATGATGATGGTTTTTTATGTACTCTTGGTGATGTTTCAGTCTTACGTACTTTTCTGTTGTCAGGAAGGTACCAGTGGTTGTTTGCAGTCTTATTGTGTAATCAGCCTATTACAGGCTTCCATGTATAATAAAGTTATTAACATTGTGCAAGTGTAAAACACTTCTGTTATGAAAGTGGTGTATTATTAAAGGAATTGTTACAAAAATCCTGGTTAATTTCTCCTGTTGTCCCTCACCACTATGAATAGAAACCTGAGCCCATTTGTGATCTCTTTTGCTAGTAAATTTTTTTTTTGCCCTCACTAATCTAGAGTTTATTCTCATAGAATCTGTGTAACTCCATTAACTTTTTATTTATACTTGATTCTGTATTTCACGCTATTTCAGTTTAAATAAACAAACAACAACTGTTCTCTAAACACAGAACCCAGCCTGTTATCAGGGATGGAATAGTCCGTAACCACTGTGTTGGCTTTTTTAGTAGCTTTTCTTTTGTTTTACAGAGGTTATAATTTACATTCTTTATATTGTGTGTAGTAGACGTTGCATATGTATTGTTCTGGCTGTTTGCTTTAACTTAATAAAACCCATTATTCACAAAATCATAAAGGCATCACTTCTATTATCCAGTCATGCTTTTGAGAACTTGTTAAGGAAACATTAGGAGATTAAATTTTGAGAAGGAATAATGTAACTTACAGGAAGGTTTTCAGTTTGTTTTCTTCAGTTTCCTTTTAAGTCAAATAATCTAAATGTGCTATTTTAGAAACCAGGGGTCTAATTCATACCTTTAGCTTAGCAAAATCAACAAATTTCCTGAAGCTAAAATGTTTATACAGCCTCATCTTTTCAAATCTGTGATATTAGTTAAAAATATCTAAGTTGCATGTTGTTAACTTCAAAGACTTTTCATAATTGCTGGGAGTTCAGAATGACAAATACATAATATAGTAATTTAATTAAAGGTAAAGACTGTAGAAAATCCTCTATCTGCTTTTTGGGGGCTTTATTTGGTTGTAATTTCACCCTCACCCTTCTGTCAATTCCTGCATTATAAGGAAAGTCCTGTAAAAGTAGCACTATAGCAAAATACTTTAAAAGCATTTTAGGTAATCAGAAGATAGGTTGTAGATTTACTTAGTCTGTACTTTTCTTCAACTTTGCATGTGAATTTGAATCACGGCAATGACATGGATGAGAAAAATCCTTGGCATGTTGAAAAAAAAGCACAAAAATCTTACCAAATGTCAATACGGAATATGCTCAATGTCTAATATTCAGAACTTTGCTAGGAATCATTTAAAAGTATGATGGGAAAATGTAGTGGAATTTTGTATGTTCTTTGCACAGCTTAGTCATTCAAACATGTTTCTAAATAGAGCAGAACTAAACCTTTTTCTGCTTTAATAAGGAGTTCAAGTTTTATTTTAATGAAGGTAGGGGTATGATAAAATTGCATGGAAATCAGGCTATGGCTTTACCTGGTACATATTAGAAAACTACGTAGTAAGTAGTAGTTAACCCACATGCACTAAAGCTTTATTTAGGGACGTGTCAATGAGAGAAGGAAAAGGGAAAGAAACATGGCTCTTGAATTCTTTTCCACTTTATTTCAAAGTTCAGTTTGTTGTTTTTGAAAGAGTTATGGGAGGGGAATGATAACCTGGTTCCTACCACTAGCAGGAGTGTAAAGAATTGATACAGGTAATGATAGAAAATGCTGCATAAACTGTTACACTTCCTCTTAGGGTAGCTCACATAACATTATTGCCTGGGAACCAAGTGCATTATGATACCTTGAACTGTGATTGCACCTCTGTGTCCCAAGCCACTGAAAGTGCATGTCTGACCTGCCTGCATATGATCTAGAAGAGCTAACTAAAATTTGTTGTAATTCCTGAATTACTTCAAATGGACACAGGCTTGTGGGAGAAATGTTAGAGCAAGAAACTGAAATGGAAGGAGAATGAAAAGAAAGTGAAAACAGAATGGTGTGAAGGGTACTTGCAATTTCAGGTTTATGGACTACTGAGGAAGAAGAGCAGCTTGATGCCTCATGGAGACCTTGAGAAGCTACTGGAATAATTCAATGTATTCTATTAGTGGTTTTTTGTTGTTTTGATTGTTTGGTCTTCCCCTCACCCCCAGTATTATATGCTTGATAACAAGTGTATTTGTCTGAATGATGCTTCTGCTTTTTTCCCACCAACTAGAAATCAGTCTTGGTCATGTGAGGCTGCTGTTGTGGCTGTGGAAGTGTTTGTAACACCCAGGAAGATACATGTGAGAATGTGTAAGTTACCAGCTCGATGCTCTACTGGTTGAAGGGAATCAGGTCACTTTAAAATCGAAGATCCTGTTTACAGCCCCTGCTGACTACCAGCTTTAAGCATTTGAGCTGTAATTTTCCAGTCTGTCTGTCTCATGCTCTATGCACTATCTTTTTCTGGGAAACTTCTGCAAAAATTGCTCACGTATTTCCTAAAACCAGATTAAGGAAGAAAACTCCTTGTTCCACTCGTATTTTCATCCCATGCTTCTTCAAAACTGAATCAGAATCATCCTCTCCCAGCTAGGACTTTAGACTGTGTAGATGGATGTCCCTTGTTGAATCACTGTTTTTGAAACCTGATAATTAAGTTCTTGAAAAATGCTTTTATGTTCAGAGATTTGAAAGTTAGCTGTATCTCCAAAGATGATCCCCTCCAGGACAATGCATCAGGCTGTTTCAATCATTTGGTATGTTAGTCCATGTGGCAATCTTTTTTCTAATGTGTTGCATATTCTCAGACTGGAATCTTCTTGCTGCTTATATAAACTGCAGAGTCTTCACTTATAATGTTCTTCTCAAGTGATTTTTGTGCAATTTTTTTGTTTGTACAAACACCTAGGAAAATATGGTTTACTATTGTGCTCATCATTGGGAACACAGGATATATACCTTGCTTAGCAAATGAACAACCCTCATATACTTTGTTGTCTATGTTGTTTGAAACATATTTCTTGCGCAGCCTCATCCTGCAGAGTCCTGCTTCATGCCCTGAGTGTCATCCTGCTTGATGTGGATACAAACAGCAAGGCAGTGTTGCTTGGAAGGAATTCTCTGTCATCGTGTCATCAGTCTGTTGTACATTCGAGATGGGGTGAATTGAGGATTAAACAGAAGATTCAGTTCTGGCATTTTTTTAACTTATAATGCTTCATAATCTTTACAGTAATGTAAATTTTTGTATATAATGTACTGCTTTATTTTCATATTGATCCTTTTCAATATTTGGATTTTTTTAATTGGATAATGGATTTGGTAATCTTAAACCCAGGGTTCTCCTAAATAATGAGATGATGCCACACTAGAAAGCTGTCTGTGTAAATGGTGACCCAGCCTGAAATTTGCTAAAATATTGTACAGCCAGACTCAAAATGAAGAAAGAATTAAGAACTAATATAAGACTTTTTTTAAAAATTATTTTAATATACTCTGTCTTACCTGAAATGTATTTTAAATAGTCTCTTATTTAGTGCTACAGTTAGCAAAACATTCTGTGAGCTAATGAGGCATGTAGCAGTCATTATGCAGGATCTGCAGCAAACATCAGACATTCTGTAGTAGCTCATGTGCCACCTTTGATGCTAAAACCTGCTTTATCTAAGATATCTAGGTCATTAGCATTCAGAATATTCCTGTGTCTTGTTCAGAAGGAACCTTTACTTCGTGCTATTGGCGAAAGATTTAATTTTGATTTCTGTCCCAAAGGTCAAAAGGCTGGTTGTTTTTCCACCCCAGATTTCTCCTCACAGTGTGTACTTCTGTGTGTGCACATACTCTGTTCCCACTGGGTAGGTCGGGGTCTTGACTGGGACATGATATGTGTGGGTGCCGGCATATGGCCAGAAGTTACATTGAGATGGTGAGGATGGGTCAGGCTGCTCAAAGATTCTGAATACTTTTTTTTCTGGAGGGGGGAACAATACTTCACAGGTGGGAATGTTTCTGGATGGTATTATATTCTGAGATGAGTGGGAATAAAACTGAGCTGAGACCTGTGTAGAGTAGAATTTACAAAGAAATCCATGTGCAATTCGATGAGTGACAAGATTTAGAATCACTTTAATTTGCTTTCCAGTAATGAGGAAATATATAGATGTATAATAAAACATCTTGCATGTTTTGCTGAGGTGCTGTAAATTCTAGTGGGTAAAATATGCCAATGGATCTTCTTACCTCTTAAACAAAATGATCTCCAGAATAAAAAATACATTCTCTTGGAAGCTGCTCGGTAATACTGGAAAATGAGACTAATAAGGATTACCTTCTTCAGCTGCAGAGGGCATTCATTGTGTTAGCTATCTGCTTGGAATTCGGTCAGGGTGGTGGTAACACATTTACTTGTGGAAGCTCCTGGCCCCATGCTGTCTGCAGGGGCAGAAGGCACTCCCAGGCTCTTGGCAGAAAGGACGTTGGCTGCCCTGTGCAGCTGGGCTCAGGCCACGGGCTGGGAAGTGTGAGAGACAGTGCAGCGAGCTCTGCTTCTTACAGCACTGGGGGGTTTTGGAAGGCCTGCTATTTCCAAGTATTGATTCAGTTTGTGAAACTGAAATGCAGAGATCTGTGCCAAAAGTCTGCTAGCTCAGATTCGGCCAGAGGGTTGAATGACCCCAGGGATTATTCAGCAGTAATCAGTGGAGATGTGACACTAAAACTATTTAACCTGTTTAGCTTAAGAAATTTGTGAAAGGTAGGTCAAATTATGTCATGTTCATGTACTTGGTCCATCAAGCCTTATAACTAAACATTTACACTTGGTAATCTTAGTGTAGTGTAGATTTCTGTATGAAATATGTAGGTGGTTTAAAAATTTACTTCATGAGCATTCTTAATTAAAACTTCTTGCTAGTCATTTAATATTAGTCTGGGGACATGAGGGTTAAACTAATTACTAATTTCGTGTTCTTGGAACTTGAATTTTTTGAGAGATGGCAATTTTTTTGCAGAGATACTAAATTTGATTATTTATTTTGGAGTTGAGAGACACTTGAGAGTAAAAGTATTCTCATATTTTGTTTTATGTGGTTGTGGAAATCGTACTTCACACATATTATCTTAAGAGTGGATGGCAAAGGGAATAAGACTGCTGAATTCACTAGTTTTTACAATTTTTAACACCATATTCTGATGCATACATGTTTTGTTCTTCTCACAATGAAGCTAAATTAAAATCTCTGAGAAAGAGGTCCCTCTAATATAGCATAATGAAGTCTTTAAATGGGTACAGTTGTAGGTCATCGTGAATAGGAATGCAGTGACCTTTGTCTTGACAATGAAGCTGACACAAGCTTCTCAGAGCTGTTCTTTTTATTATTTCTCCGCCAGAAAGGACACAAATAAAACAGAGGATCCCCCTTCTCCCATCAGTGAACAAAATCAAAGGACTAGAAAATGTGTTGTAATTTGTCAGTTTGCAAAATCTAGAAATAACATGGACTTCTTTCTCAGTATAGACACTGCTGCGGGAACAATTTGTGGCAAGGAGTTGGGAAAGTAAGGAAAATCTACTTGACTGGCCATATGACTGGTAAAGGGCCTTCTGGTTTCTTAAGGTACTTTCTGTTAGCCTGTTTTGATTTTGGGATACACAGAAGCAAGGCATTCAAAATTATTACTTGTACCTACTTACAGTTTTGTATCTAGAAAAATCACAAATCTTCCCGTCATTCATTTTACACTTACTTTTGCAGTACATTGCAGGCTTGCAATGCACTGTGTTGGAATCTAGCAAGGCTTGAATTTCTTGGTGGCCCATGTAAAAAAGTGAAGCATTTTGGAGAAAGCACATAAATGTGGCTGTTTCCTGATGGGGAGACACCATTGCTCAATCCAGCTTCAGCAGAGGCTTGTGGCTTGCAGTGCTCAGCAATTTTCTTTAACCATAGAGGATCATCTGTCATTCTTAAATAATGGCACTACCTGCTACTTTAGGACTTTCTCAAGGCTTCAGCAATGTTGATCTGAATTGTGCTGCTTCTTGTAGAGGAGAGGCCTGTGTGGCAGAGCAAACTCTAAAGTGTGCAGTCAAGGTAATGAGTGGAGATTTGTTCCTTTTGTAAGAAGTCATTTCTATAGGACTGGTTCTCTATGATCAGATAATGATTTTATTTATTTTTAGCCAAGGACTCAAACTACATGTTTTTTTGAAGAGAAGCTTGTTTACTCAATGACTATGAATGATATTCCCATGACGCCACAGCCTGGATGAGTACCTGGAACAGGTATTTTTACTGGGAATGTCCCTCTCTGATGCTTCATCAAAAGAAAAAAAAAGAAGAAAATAAAAGTTTAGAGTATGCACATGTTATTTCAGAGCTGTGTAAATGAAAAGAATGAAATAGCAGTTAACATACAATATTATCAGTTTTTAAAACCTGTTTCAGGAAAACAATACACTGATACCCTATAAATGGATCTAGTGGACAGTGAGAAGTGACTTTATTAGATGAAAATAAAAAGGTATGTGGGACAGTATGTTAATAGTTGGCTAGAAATATTTAACTTGTTGTTTTCTATGAATGACCAGACTTACTCATATAGCTTACTTAATAAGCTGGAACGTGGCCAATTTGATACTAGAACAGCAATGTGCCCTTGTGGCAAAAAAGGAGTCCATCCACAGGGATGATTCTTTTTGATTCTCTTTGATAGCAGGAGGGGCTGAGCGAGCTGGGAGTGCTCAGCCTGAAGAAAACCAGGCTCAGCAGGATCTCATCAATGCCTACAAATACCTAAGGAGAAAGAATGAAGATGAGGGAGCCCGACTCCTTGCAGTAGTACCACCTGACAGGACAAGAGGTAATGGACACAAATTAAAACACATGGAATTCCACATGAAAACAGTTTTACTGGGAGGGTTGTCAAACAGAAGAGTAAGTTGCCAGAAAAGTCATGGAATGTTTGCCTGTGGAGATATTTGAAGCCCAACTGCACATGATTCAGGACAGGCTGCTCTACCTGACCTGGCTTGAGCAGGCGATTTGGGCAAAATGAACTCAAGACATCCTTTTCAACGTCAATAATTATGTGATTCTCTATAGTTTTGTTTGTTTGGTGGTCTGTGCCAAGTAGGAATGAAAGATTCCATGGTGAAGGGGTAGTGTGCGTCTCTAGGGAGTAGTGCAGTGTGTCTGAAAGTGCATTGTTTAGTGGAACAAATGGACTTGGGAATTCAGGATGTTGCTGGGACTGCTGGTAAGCAGTCCAATGTTTCAGATGTCTAGCTTAGACACTTGAGTCTGCATTAACTTGCAGACCTTTTCCATGACCACTCTTCCTTAGATTTCTGTTAAAGATTAAGAAGAAAAAATGGTAAAAGCATTGTGAAATAAAATTTTTGCTGTTTATATGAAATACAAAATATATAATAGAAAATATAAAATGTATACTATTTTTTTGTTCATTTTTTACTTTGTTTTACAAACTTTCCTCCTTTCATTTCTTGTTAACTGTGGAAGGCTGCAAAAAGGAGACATCTAACTGACACTAATTTACCTGATTTGGGAGAAGGTAATCGCTATTTCTCGCTTCTCCCCAACGTTAGCTGAAATGGGCTGACTTGAAGCTGCTCTTGTTCAGAGCTCATGCAGAGCAAAGCAAGGAGAGTGCAGCTTCTGGTTTTGGTTCAGACTTTGACTTGAAATCTTTCTTCTGGAGAAAGGCCGGCACAGAGCATTATCTTATCAGTCTGTTGATAAGTCGTAACAGCATTAGGCTCTTTCAGGCATTGCTGTCAGCTGTTGTTCTGGTCACGGGCTCGGTTGTTGCAAAAGACTGTCTTGACAGGATGAGACAGCTTTTTTTTTTTTTTATTTTTAAACAGCAAAAAATGATTAAAAAGGATGGAGATTAAAATGTATACAGTGAATGGATGACAGCAGGAACATAAGTTTTGTATTCCAGATGTTTTGCGAAGCTTAATCAAAGCTGGCTATTACGGCGATGTAATTTGGGTCGTCCTTGGTAGGTCTAGGCTGGCTGTTCCTCGGGACCAGGGCAGCACTGCTAAAGGATGCTGCAGTGAATCCTGAGCTCCTCTGTTGTGATAGTTGTCAGTTATAGTGAGAAGTTTCATAATTTTCACACATCTATTGTAGATCTAGTTTTAAGTAATGGCTTTTAACAGAGGTCAGCATTTTTCTGACGTACTTGGAATAGGCCTTTCTTTTCTCTGCTCTACACTTCTTTTGTTTGTTAGACTTGATTTCATCACAGACCTTGGGTTTTATCAGAGGGTGTTGTTTGGACTAACTCAATATTTCCATCTTCAACTCTTCTGGCTTCTATAAACACCAAGTCTTTGTTGGTTTATGCTTACAGATATATGTTTTCATGCTTTTAAACCCCTCTTTGTGCATACTCTGAGTATACTTGTGCATATTTGTCAAATATGCATAATGTAAATGCAGTAAAAACTTCTCTAAAAATTCCTGGTTCTCTGAGATGTTGCAATAGAAAGATGTTATATTTTTTAACAGGTAGATACTGGACTAGTGTTCTCTAAAATGTTAGAGGATATTACCCTTTTTGACATGCAAAGCCATATTATTGCTGAATGCTGTGATTATTGATTTTTATGAAACTTCTTGCTCTAATAATGTGGGAAGACAGCCCTTTATTAATGTGTGTCAGTCTGTAATTACTGAATTTAGGGGGATTTTCAGAAAATATTTAACAACTAGCCTCAGGACAGATTTATGGCTTCAAGCAATCTTGATATTCTTCTACAGTTTTTCTGTATATATTTTTCCTTTTTGTGTTTTGGTTTTGTTTCTTTAAGATAGCAATCTGAGAAAACAGCCAAAATGCCCCAAGGTGGACTTTCTGTTGGGGATCATCCTCTGGTTCAGTAAGTGGGTCTGAAGCCCTTGGATGAGAAGGACCATTGACATTTGAGCTCGAGAGTGATTGATGACAGTAGCTGGTTTCACCCTCCACAGAACAGAACCAGGGGAGAACACACCTTTTGAGTTGTTTTCTTGGCAGATGCTGATATCTCAGTAATGGTGTACTTGGTAATGCTCTTTTGCATGGACTAGGAAGCAGTAACTCAAGAGGATGGACTCTCGTTATCTTGGCCTTGACCCTTGTTCCTGCTACCTTGTTCCAGTCCTGCTTCTCTTCATGCCCTTAACTCAGTAAGCAAATACCGGTCGCCTCATTCAGATCTCCCTGTTCTACAAGTCTTTGCCTCTCTCTTAGCTCCTGCTCCGCTATTTCCATCATCCTGTGTGTACTCTCCATCAGTCCTAATCTTATTATTTCTGCTCCTGCATTCCTTGCCTGACCAGTTTCTGCATCTAGCTATGTGTTGTTCTTCCCTCCGTTCCAGGTTCACCAGACTCCTTGTCCCTATGTGTTATTTCCCTTTGCCTGTGCAAAGATTTTATTTCTTCTGCACGAGATGCAGAGGATTCATATTTACTTGCCACGTGGGTGTCTTGCTGCTGTTGGGATAAAGAGCTGTTTTAACTGGCCTTTACATGAATAGTTAGGTTTTACCCCTCTCAGCAGGGCAGGAGGCACATATCCTAGCCCACTGGAAGAACAGGGCCAACTACAGTTTTTCAGAAATTTATGTCATGTGGATGAATTTAGGTTAGATTTTCTTGGCAATACAGAGTAGTGTATGCCTGTGACACAATGGATAATTTCCTATAGAAACTCAGTCATCTTTGAGAGTACCAGAGACTGCCTTTTTTTTTTTTTTGGTTATAGTTAAGACAATGTATTTTTCATTAGCATTCTTCTTGGAATTGAGCAGGGCTTTCTGAATAAATAATGTATATATTTATTTTCACGCGTATGTGTGCACAGAAAATGCCTGACAGTGTCAAATGGGGTTGATGAAAATGTGGTCAGCTTTGCAATCACAAGCTACTGGCAACAAAATCTTGAAAGGTTTTGGGGTAACATTTTAGAAGGCAAACTATACACTGTTAATTAGAGTAGATCAGTTGAAATAATATTAAAGGAGATGGACAGAACTTTTCACAACTGAAGCATCAGGAATTGCATTGCCTTGGGCAAGTAATGTTACCAGATACAATAGGCAGTTTATCTGTTGCTGCAGGTTCCATATTCCTATAGAGGAGCTAGTGCTGCAAATTATCCAGTTGTAATGCAATAATCCGTCAGACATCTACTCCTTTTGAAGGCTATTTAATTGAATGAACTGCAGTATAAACAAGTTGTATGGTTACATATATGAAAGTCCCAGAATGATGTGACTTACTCATTCTGTTGCCCTCCCAAACCAACTTTTTTTTAATTTGAAGTGGAGAATTGTAGAAGGCTATTTCATTGTAGTAAACATTTAAGTTTTCTAAATATCTCTATGTAAATTAATACCAAATCTTCCATCCTTTTAAAAAATAAATATATGTTTAGGAAAGGCACCTTCTACTTCCAGCAGTACCTGCAGCCAGAAATTAGTTTTGGTTTACATGTTGAATTGGTAGTGTTGCTTAAATGAACCACTCTCAAACTGCAGGGAATACTGAGCAATAGTTTTGGGAAGTGTAATTGTAACTGCCCAGATAATGAAATAACTGCTTGTACAGTCTTCTCACTGAATAAAGAAGATGACATTAATCTCACTTAAAATGTACTTTTTAAACCATTTTAATAAAACTTTCAGTTATTTTGAGTTGAACCAAATTAAGTTGGTTAATTAGCTTAAGTTGACGAGTTATCTATTTTGAGCTAAATGGGAATCACCTTCACACATTGCAGATTGTCCACAAGAAAGGTGTTATGGTTTTATTTTAAAAGTTCGTCATAGGCTAAAGCAGTGCATCACATACAATCGAATATACACTTTCCAATCTGTCACAAGCACTGTCTAGTCGACTAGTGCAGAGTGTGAGAGCATTGTAAGTAAACTTGGTAGCAAATGGTAATTTTTTTTTCACCTTTTTTGTGATGAAAGGAGTAACAGCGTGAGGGATTTAGGCTTTTGCACAGTCTTGTGTTCTGGGGCTGTATTTTAAATGCTCTAAGGTGGCACTGTTACTGAAAGAAGACAGCCTGCCTTCTGCAGTCCTTGGCTGCTTGCTCTCTCCAGCAAAAAAAAGGACAACAAAAGAGCAACTTATTTTTCATGTAGATAATACATTTCACCCCATTCTTTGCAGCTCACAAAAATTCTTACCCCTGCACAGGTGTGCATAGGGGCACTCAACAGGACAGAGCTAGTGTTTTTCTGTGACAAACTTGATTTAAGTAGATCATCAACATGTTTTTCCATTAGTTTAATTGCTGATTGTTCCTGTTCTTTTGTTGTACTCTATCTAGAACTTCAGGTCAGGAGGTCATATGCTGGCATATTTTCCTGTGCCTTCAGAATGGCGTTGCCTCTGGCCCATGCATTCATCTCCCCGCGTGTCACATTGTTAGTGCTTTCTCTGCTGCAATCACTTTAAAAGCACTCTTTATGGGTTTAGATACTCCCTCCAAAACATAAACATGAATAATTTAATTTATATGTGACATCACTGTAAGTGATATAAACATATGTAATTGTGTGCAGTATGCTAGGAAAGAATTATTTCAGTTATAATGCCTGTTATTTCTGACTGATTACACTATGTCTTTGCTAAATTCATCTAAATGGGAAGAAATGGCAGAGAGCTTCTTTTGCAGTTGACCTTTTGAAAGTTGAGTATTGCTGCTTGATATGTGCACAGATTTTTCATTTCTGACAAGAAGAAATCCTGTGTTGTCCTCATTTATAATGTATAGACCTCTCTTTCCATATGTATATTATTTAAATAAAGAATACTGTGAGTTCTCAGAAGTGCTGCCATTCAGATGCAGAATGATGGTACCCAGCCTTCTGTGTGTACAGTTTGGAATATGGTGAGGATCCCGCTGGCTTAATTACTGTGCTGCTGCTTTTCTGATTAATGACTGAAACCTTGAATTATTGGACAACCAAAGAGCATCTGAATTTCATCGTTTCTGAGGACATGCACAGCTTTGACAGGTCAAGAGAAGGAAAAAATTAACTGACTTTTGGCTAAAAGTCATTAATTCCTCAATTGCTCCTTTGAATTAAATAGGTCTTCTTGCTCAGAGAATGTCTGTAAGTGTGAGAAACTGGAACTTTGTAATTCTTCAATTACTGAGTTTTATTTAGACACTACATTGGTAAAAGTCAAAATATATTGTGGAGCTATATTCTCCACAAATTGGCACCTTTCTGAATTCCAGTAAAAGCACTTGTACTTGTGTCCATAGTTAGGACAACTACTTAGCAGTTTAACTGATTTCTTAAAAAGGGGATTTCTGAAGGTAATAGGGTCTCGGAAAAATTCATTGATTAAAAATAAATCAATCTGAAAGCTGCATAATTTTATGATCTGGTTGGACTTGTGTCTCTAGAAGACTCTTTGGTTGTTCTGTGGGCTCTGATGCTGGGAGCTGTTAGTTGAATGCATAAGCATTATTGGTATTGGCTGTGCATAGCTGGAAAGCCTTCTGTAGTTTTCTACCTTTAAAATTGCCTCTAGGTTGATTAACTCTTAAAGTACAGTGAATGCATTAACAGTATCACTGCATCCCAAATCAAACTTACCTGGCTGTATTCTTGCCTAAAAATCAGATTTTGTTTACAAGACTATATCAATAAGCTTTCTGAAGTTTTCAGTTTGATTTTTTTTGTCATCTTGCACTAATATAGTACTGCAATATTTAAGATTACAAATACAGCTTTATTTAAAACAAACAGCTTTCAGTGAAATTGCATTACTTTTCTACTACTAAACACAGATTTATATGTGAGGACTAGAACACTGAAGGTCTCTGAGTCCAATGTTATAAATGTGAATGCTTCCAGTAGCTAATATTTATGCTTTTTCTTATTTTCTGAAAGGTAATATTACTTGTTAGATACTCATAGTGAAGAGTTGAATATCCTTTTCTTCGTATGAAAGTGTAACAGTCTTCCTCTGACTGATTGTGCAGTCATGACATAGCTGAGGTGAAGATCCAACTTCAAACATTGCAAGATAAATCATTTCCACATTCTTGCTTAAGTGGCTATTTTAGTGTAGAGAAGCACATTTTCTGTTGAGCGCTAATGCCACTGTCTCCTTGACCCAAGGTCTTAACTATTCTGAGCAAAGTAGATTTGGTACTTAGCGTAAGAAAGAGTTTGCAAGTAAAACAGTTGTGCCGTGTAGAAATTCTGAAGTTTCTGTACCTTGTGGGATTGTCCATTGATAAAAGCATTGATTGGATGAAGTATGCTTCATACAAAGTATTAACAGACATATCCTTCTTTCTTATTTATAGAAACTGGAGTGGGTGGCTGGGATCACAGCTATGTATAGGCTTGTGTAAGGGACCTCCGAGAAGGGTGGATGTTTCTCAAGTTATTATTTTGGCCAGCTGCTCTGCCCTTGTTTTCAGCAATCACATCTATTAGCATGAGGCATTTTGCTAAAAGGGGAGGAAGTAGGAGTGTTTAATGTTGCTTAATGGAAACAAGACTGCAGTTTTATCTTAATTTTGCTGTTCGAGGGCAGTCTGGCAATTAACTCATAAGAAAACCATGGAATTCTTTTTGTAGTCTTAGCAGATAAATCTCTGGAATGTTGTTAACTAACAATGCTGGTTAAGCTTGAGTAGCTTTATTGCCACTAGGAATAGAATGGGGTTAACTACAGTCAGCTACACTTAACGTGAGCTAAGGCTGTGGCCATTTCTGCTTTCAATGTGCCTCCTTTGAGATGTGTTGCTGCTTGCAGTCTGAGTTGCCAGCACTGTGTCATGATGTTCCCAAACCCCTTGGTTAGTGGCAGTCCCATTACAGAAGAGCCTCTTCTGCCCCTGGATTGTCCCAGCTTGTGGTGTCAAATTTTTCCACAAATACAGAGAGGCCTTGAATATCTGAAAGGCTTTCTAAGTTTCAGAGAGGAAGAATATTTGCAGAAACGGGGAGAAAGCATATGCAATTTTTCTGCTATTCTTTTGGCTGCTTATTTTTAGTGGCTCCTTAAGACAATTCTAAAACTGAGCATTTGCTTGGCAGCAAAAACAAGGATGCTCTTGCCCTGCTGCTACTTGGTGATTCTCCAGTTATTTTTCTAACACGGAACTGTCCAGCTTTATTTGCCAGCACAGAAAGAGCGTGGGACAAGGTCTCTCTCTGCTTCATGCTGTTCCTGCCTTTTGCAAGAGTAGTCTTGCATCTCCCGAAGAGATGAGCTATTGTTTGGAAAAGCCTTTTCCTATTTCTATTGTTTTCTCATCTCAAAAAATAGACTTGTAAAAGATAGATGGCATTTACCTTTAAATTAATTTTGTTGGGTATAATTCAAGCAGCAACTTCAATGACTGTTTATCAAATACCATCACACTGCTTACTTTTTAAAGGAAATGGAAAAAATGTCTGACACAAAGGCATCTGAAATGAAACACTCAATAATCACAGTATACCAAGATCTCTACCTACTGGAAATACTGTGTGTGAGTGTTAAAAATAAAACATAGACTCACTTAGTCCTGAGAATTTAAAATTAAATTGTTTGAAATGAAGAGAATGGATAGAAAATGAATTTTCTTGGGAAATAAACTTGGGTACTTTGCTTCTTACAATAGGTATTTTAGTAGTGTACATAATAAATGTAAAGTTATTTAGTAATGTGAACAATAATGTCAGCAATAATAAGGATGGGTATTGACAGTCCAGCAGCCTTTTCTGGCTGAGGATACCAAAGCAAAAACTGTTATTACTCTGCAGCTGGTAAAGTATTGTATATACATTTTCTCATTCTCACTTCCTTCAAGCTGCCTGTCAATCAACTGTTACTATGCTCTTTTATGTCAGTGCATTACAGGGTGGACTAGAAAAGCTGCTCATGAAAGATTCAGCTGCATTAAAAGAATGTGTTTAAAAAAGAAATCCTTACTGGCTTTACAGGACTGGCCAAAGGAGTCAAGCATTTACGGGTATGGCAAGTAGCTATGTGGTGGAGCATAAGGAACCATAAAGTGTAAGTATTGAAGACTGAATCCTAAATAGAAGCTGAAAAGTAAAAGCAAGTGTGGTGTATGTTTTGTGTAATAAATGTCTTTAAGGTAGGTATAGAAAACTCACTCAAGACCTTGCTTCCCTTTCTCTTCCTCTTCAGTTCACGTGTGCACACAAAATTAGATTTTACTGAGTGAAAAAACTCATCACTTTTTTTTCCCTTTGGAAACATATTTAATGACACTTGCCTAGCTGCTTCATATTTCTAGTCTTTCTTTTCCCTCCTTGAAATGGAAAGATTTACACAGTGTCTGCAGTTGTATGAAACATGACAAAATGATTAGGTAATTGTTGGGCACAGTATGCTGAACATATAAAGCTTCATGTGACAGCATAAGGTATTAGCTGCAATTGAAGATAAATGTATATTCACATACTCTGCATACTAATTGGTGGAGTTCTGGTTGAGCTAGCATCTCCCATTTCCTTCCAACCTGAAAAATGTTTTCTTTATAGTGGGATTGCAGTGGTGGTTTGCACTTAAATTTAACATGGTTTTATATTTTTATTTTTATATTCCTTGATTCTAATAAGAATAGTTGTAGATAAAACACAGGACAGATTTCCATGTTTTTAGCTGGAAGTGCTTTTAGAAGTATCAGATCTTTTTATGGTTATTTCAATTAAACAGTGAAATACAAGTTAAGAATGGGTTGCACTGCAAGATGAGTTTACAGTTCTCAGGTAGCTGCAGGTCAGTTGCATGAAAACTATTTTTGACAATTCCTGCAGTGCAGGGAAAAGATAATAAAGGAATAACTGATAATTCACAATGTGTTTCTGCATATACAAAGTATATTTAGTGTTAATTTACATATCCAGCGTTACCAACCTTTCATCCTAAAGATTTTTCTTTCTAAATTGGTATTTCCTTTTAGCATTGTTCTGAAAAGGAAGGGGAAAAAGAAGTCTTTGAAGTAAGTACCTATAGTTGAAATTGGCATGGACTGAGTTCAATATAACATAGAAGCAACATCATCTCAAATGGGACACAGAGGAGGAGACTTAGCTCATAAAGCACTTGGTGCAGTCAAAATATTTAGTTTGACATTTTTCTCGCTATGGCTCTCAAGGCTTTGATCTCCTTGCAGAGAAGATTGAGATTTGCAAGGGGCAAATTAAAGCCTAAATATTTAGTAAACCTCGTGGTACTTGGAACAATAAAAAAATGGAGCATTTATTTACTGGGCATTATCATTAATTATTTATGTGAATAAAAGCATGAGTAGTTAGGTTATTGTTTGGCACCTTTAGCATCTAGAAGAACCCCTTAAAAATTATTTTCGTGTTTACCTTAAACGCTACCCTTTTTTTTCCCCTTCAGATTTAGTGCAGTAGTACTAAATTTGTAGGTTTTCAAAATGTAGAATTGTAGAATTGAATTTCCTCAGCCTTTTTCTGCATAGCTTCTTGTCATCTTGATTTCTCCTTCCCTCCAGTTACCTTTTTTTTACCCTGAATCATTGTCTGTTAATTGCTGTTTCTCTTCTGGCCCAACTATGACTGTGACCTTTAACACACCGAGAAGGGCAATTTCTTCTTTTTCAGTGTTATAGGTTTATGTACAGGACTGTGATTGTCTTTGCAGAGAAACTACCTCTTCTGTTGTTGGCTTCAACCAACTAAAAGCTCTGTATTTAAATTCTTAATTAAGACTGCTGTGCATGTAATGTTTTTCTCAAAATCATACACCTCCCATGGGAAGAAAATGCTTGCTTGCAGGGTGCTGCCACTGCTATTTCCCTTTGACTGTGTTGTAGGGATTTTATATCCTTTAACTTTCTCGCTGTGGGAGATGACTGCATTGCATGGTGGAAGGAAGCACTGGGGAGCAGAGTAGCTCTGGCTTTAAAGCCAAGTCAGCTGTGTTGTAGAAGCTAAAAGCAAAAATCAGCAGTGTGCTGAAAATAAATTTTTGTCTGGGAGAAGTATTTTATCTATAGTGTTTCTGTGACATCATTGAACAACTGAAATAAATGTTTGATAGATGCATCATGAAAGCAGCCCAACATCCTCATTAGAGGAAGTTCCAAGTCTTTTTAATAGACAAAAAACCAAATTAGATGACTTCTGCATGGCTCTAAATACAGATGGGCAAAAGTTTCTTATGTGTAAGTGATTCTTTAAAGAAATATATTCTGGTTAACTTCTTGTCCCTAATTGCACCAGTATTTGAAATTTCCTTTTGCATTGCCACCTGTAGCTTTGACACATTAATTTAAATAACCTAGTATTTTAAGGATCTGTCTTCTTGGAATGGCTAACCTCTGCTGTGTTGTAGAGGAACATACTCCATGCAGATGCTCAGTGGAAGCACCTACTTCTCTTTTGGTTGCCTCAAAATTATTTTTTTTATATGTTTCTTCCTCCTTTTGTAAAGTTCAAGGTCAATTTTATTAAAAATAATTGTGTGATTAGTATCTGTGACTCACTGTTTTGCCCAGCCCATCAAAACAGAAATGGTAAGGCCTCCACAGGAGTCCGCCTTGAGTTAACATCATCAGTGTGTTAAATAGGGAAAGCTTTAGTACGCAAATATAAACAAGGGTCTTGGAAAATCCTAAGCAGAGGAAAATGGGCTGTTTGTCAGTTTTGTAGTGTTTACTTGCTTTTCCTGTTGTGACAACAGATTTTACTTCCTAAGGCTTGTTTAAGCCTCAGTGTCACTGTGTTTGACCCGAAAGGCTCCAGTAACGCCCTGGAGCGCGCGCGAGGGGGCTGAGGTGGGACATGGCGGAGGCGCGCCCCTCATGGCGGGGTACGGGACCGTTCCCAGGGCTTGCAACCCTTCCGTCCCTGCGTGTCCCTGCCAGGCACGGGCGGCTGCAGGCAGGGGCTCAGCCTGGGCTGTGCTCCCGCTGCCCTCAGGGCCTCGAGCCCCGGCCGCCGCCTCCGCGCTGCGGACCGGGCACTCTGGGGCCTGGCACTCTGAGGGCCGGGCACTCTGGGGTCGGGCACTCTGGGGCCTGGCACTCTGAGGGCCGGGCACTCTTGGGTCGGGCACTCTGGGGTCGGGCACTCTGAGGGCGGGCACTCTGAGGGCCGGGCACTCGGGGGTCGGGCACTCTGGGGTCGGGCACTCTGGGGCCTGGCACTCTGAGGGCCGGGCACTCT